>WOXC01003072.1:0-27378 GCA_011680675.1 Gymnobelideus leadbeateri
GGAGGGAATTACATATACACTAAATAGGGTGTCTCACCCTACAGGAGAGTAGGGGGGAAGGGGATGAGAGGGGAGATGATGGAAGGGAGGGCAGGTTGGGGGGAGGGAAGTTGTAAGCACCCACTTTTGAAAAGGGACAGGATCAAAGTAGAGAATAGAACAAGTGGGAGGTGGGATAGGAGGGAGGGAAATATAATCAGTCTTTTACAACATATCTATGATAATGTTTTGCATTAGCTACACATGTACAACCTATATTGAATTGCTTATCTTCCCAGTAAGTGTGGGTGAAAAGGGAGGAAGGCAACAAATCTGGAATTCAAAGTTTTAAAACCAAATGTCTAAATACACACACACACACACACACACACACACACACACACACACACATATATATATATGTATATATATATATATGTATATATATTATTAATAATAATAATACTATTTTACATGCAATTGGGAAATAAGATATATAGGCACTGGGGCATAGAGATCCACCATGACCTACTGGAAAAGTCAAAGGGGGTATTGGGGAAGATATAGGAGAGAGCAGAATGTAGGAGGGGATATCCTGTGGGACCACTATTTTGGGGCAGTGGGTAGGGGGAAAATGGGGAGAAAATTTGTAACTCAAAATCTGGCGGAAATGAATGATGTAAACCAGAAGTTAATAAAGCATTTGAGAAAAAAAGAAAAATAAGAAATAAGAAGTGAAATTGCAAAGAACCTAATTTGGGCTTGCTATAAGGAAGAAAAAACACCAATCTAGATGTCAAAATAATGGGCTGCCCCAAATAATAACAATTTGTTAATTAACACATTGGAGGTTTTGTCTTAGAGGAGATTCTTGTTTTATGCAGACTGGACAAGATGCCCTTCTGTGGACACTTCTAACTCTAAGCCTCTGTGATTCTACATTACAATTCCACAGTAATGATACTTCACCAAACTCAATTTTTCTCAATTAAAAAGGCCCTTAACTTAAAAAAAAAAAAAATTTTTGTCCTTTTGGAGGGGGAAAGACAGGGCAGTTTAGGTTAAGTGACTTGCCCAAGGTCACACAGTAAGTGTTAAGTGTCTGACACTAGATTTGAACTCAGGTCCTCCTGACTCCAGGGCTGATGCTCTCTCTATTCACTGCACTACCTACCTAGCTGCCCCTCCCCCTTTTTTAAATAATTGAATCCTAAGAACACACCTGTCCCATTACAGAACTCATGAAGAACTAATAAAATTTATAGAACACATTATAAACTTCAGACAACCATATTCAATATTCATAACCTTAACATTTTTTATTCCATTTGCTTCAGAGCAGCTCTGCTCAAAGTACTCTTGCTGAAAGAGCCTAGACTCAAATCAAGACTCTTGTTCATCAGGTTCCTAGCTATGACATTTTTTGTCTTTGACTTTGGATATGATAACATATAAAAGTAACACAGAATCACATATTCCAATTTTCACAAAATTTAGGAGGTAAATGTGTTCTTATAAAAACCTACACATATCTATTACCTTTATAATATAAATGGCATATCAATCACTCATATATCTGAAGGAGTAAAAGATGCTAGACTCATGGGAGAAAAATCTCAGATTTTATTAATACTTTTTTTTAAAGGCTAATGATGGGACATCAACGACTACTGAACTATGTGATTACTTTCCCATTTACATATGCCACATGCAATAACAGCTGTTTTTGGTAAAGGAGGAAAATCCCACTGATTGAGAGCCTTGATGGATAGAAGTTACTTCTTACAAAATCAATTTAGGTGAAAAATATTTATTATATACTGATAGCCTAATAATTTGGTTTAATTCTCCTAGAGAGTAGAATCAAAGAATTTCAAATGTAGCAGGTACCTCTGAAGACATTTAGTCCAACCTATAACTAACAGCAATCCTCTCTTCAGCATCTCCAACAAATATTTGGACAGTCTCTTCTGGAAGACCTTCAATATTAAGTGCTCCACACATTGCTAAGTGGTATTTGTTTTTGTTTTTTAAGTTGCAGCATGTCACAGCTTATTGTTAATAGAACATGAGAACTGCTACATCAGGTCAGCCTCATTTCCCAGCCAGGGGCCATGCTCTTTTCACTGATGTTCACCCAGTGTTGAGGGAGGTCCTCCAGAGTGCTAATTCTCTTTAATGACACAACAGACCTATCTTTCATGCCTTTACCTAAGCTATTCCTGATCCCCAATTACATGTGTGAGTAGTACCATTTCCAGAAAGTAGCAAATTCCTTAAGCTTACTCTGTTTTGTGCTAACGGGTACTTGCTTTTAATCACTCCACTCCAGTTTTAAAAGGAGTCTACTCTTCTGACAATTCTGGAGAACAAATTCATGTTCACCCTTTACATTTTATAAACTTCGTCATATTTTTAACCTTGTTCTCCAACCTGGAGAATACTAATTTTTATATCAAACCAATATTGCTTTCTAGTTCTGTCATCTCTTTCTCAAGTTATGGCAACAGGAAAGACAGAAGATACTGATCATGTACAGACAAATCAGTTTTTTGTTTCTACAAATTATCTCATTTGATCTTCATGACCCTGGGAGATAGCTGCTATCTAATTCAAATTTTACAGTTGAGGAAACTGAGTCAGCCAGCATTTAGTGACTTGCTCAGTCACACAGCTAGCAATAGTCTGAGACTGCATTTAAACCAGATCTTCCTGACTCCAGGCCCAGGGTTTTCTCCATCATGCTACTTACCTGCCTTCTACTTGGGATCAAGTAGAAGTCTCTTCTACATGAAAGCCTTCTACATAACCTGAAAAAAACCATCATGAGCTACCTAAGTCTTCTCTTTTCTAAGGTTAAATATCCTCAGTCCCTTCTCAATTCTCATGTTGAAGGTTTCTGGTCCTCTCCTCTGGACATGACCTGATTTGTAAATGTCCTTAAAGTAAGATGCCCAGAATGGAACACAGTATACTTATGATGGAGCCTGAGCAGGATGGAGTAAGGAAGGGGGAAGGGAACATTTGTTAAGCACCTAGTATGTATGTCAGGCACTGAGCCAAGCACTTTATAAATACTATCCCACTTGATAGATCAGAATTACACCAATTATCCAGACTTTATTAATCCAGCCTAAGACAGAGTTCTGTTTTGGGTTTTTTTGGCTTCCACGTACTGTTAACTGCCGTTGATCCCATTGTCTACTAAAACTCCTACACCTTCTTCAGACAAACTGACAACTAGTTATAGATGCTCTATTCTCTATTTGTGAAGTTCATTCCTTTGGCCCAAGTTTAGAACTTCATATTTATCTTTATTCAATTGTATATTATTAGGTTTGGCCCAATAGCCTACTCTATTGAGATATTTTTGGGTCCAGAGCATATTGTCTAACATATTAGCTAATCCTCCCAACTTCATGTCATCCTTAAATTTGATTTACCATGTGTTACGCCCTATATTAAGCACCGGGGATGTAACAAAAGACTGTCCTCAAGGAGGTCACAATATTATGTGGAGACAAGATACAAACAAGAAGACATATAGGATAATTTGGAGACACAAAGAGGTCTAAGAAGGGCTTCTTGCAGGTGAGAATTTAACTGAGAACTGAAGGAAAAGTCAGACAGGTACAAGGAGGCAGCATTAGCACATACCTTCTCTCCTCTATTAGTGATAAAAATCCCGAATAATACAGGGCCAAAGACCTACACACATTCACAATTTAAGGAGTGCTGAAGGGGTCATAAGGGTAAATAGTTTAAGCCCTGATTTAGACATGGTGATACCATAAGCAAATTAGGAAAACAAGGAATAGTTTTATGAACAAGAGATTAAGAACATTATGAAATGCAAAATGGATCCTTTTGATTACACTAAATTAAAAAGATCTTGCACAAACAAAACCAATGCAACCAATATTAGAAGGAAAACAGAAAGCTGGGAAACAATTTTTACAACCAGAGTCCCTGATAAATGCCTCATTTCTCAAATATATAGAGAATATATACAGATTCAAAAGAATACAAGTCATTTCCCAACTGATATAGGGTCAAAGGATATGAACGGGCAATTTCCAAATGAACAAATTAAAGATTTCTATAGTCTTATGAAAAAGATGCTCTAAATCACTACTGATTCGAGAAGTGCAATTAAAACAACACAGGTACCACCTCACACCTATAGATTAGCTAATATGACAGAAAAGGAAAATGATAAATGTTGGAGCTGTAAAACACAAATGCATTTTTGGTGGAGTTGTGAACTGATCCAACTCATTCTGGAAAGCAACAACGAACTATGCTCAAAAGGCAATCAAACTGTGCATACACTTTGATCCAGCAACATCCCTACTAGGTTTGTATCCCAAAGATACCATAAAAAAGGGAAAAGGAATCACATGTACAAAAATATTTATAACAGCTTTTGTGGTGACCAAGAATTGGAAATTGAGAGGATGCCCATCAATTGGGGAATGGCTGAATAAGTTGTGATATATAGATGTAATGGAACACTACTGTGCTATAAGAAATGATGAGCAGGCAGATTTCAGAAAAACCTGAAGAGAAATGATGCTAAGTGGGCAGAACCAAGAGAACATTGTATACAATAATAGCAACACTGTGCAATGATAACTACGATAGACTTAGCTATTCTCAGCAATACAATGATCCAAGACAATTCCTAAAGACTCAAGATAGACTATGCTAACCACATCCAGAGAAAAAAACTATGGAATTTGAATGCAGATCAAAGTATACTATTTGCTTTTTTTGTTTTTTCTTTCTTTTGTTCTGATTCTTCTTTTCCAATATGACTAATGTGGAAATACATTTAACGTGGTTGTATGTGTATAACCTATATCAGATTGTTTGCTGTCTTGGAAAGGAGAGAGGGAAGGAAAGGAGAGAGAAAAATTTGGGACTCAAAAATCTTACAAAAATGAATGCTGAAAACTATCTTTCCATGTAATTGGGGGGAAAAATACTATTAAGGAAAAAATAGGCTACAATATGTAGGTAGACAGATTAAATTCTAAATTAAACAATCCTTTGTGAATTTTTCTTTCTGCCATTTTCCCCAAAGGGGCTTTCAACAAAGATTTTGCAATTTCCTTTTTTTCTCTATGGCGTCAATCTTTATTGCCTACTGTCTCCACCTGTCTCTGAAATATTTTACTGTTTTTCCAACACTCCAAGCTACTGCCTAAATTATTCTGACTGTAGATAATAGATGATAAAGTGATCATTACCTCTTCTTCCAAATCTCTCTTTGATATTCTTTCCAGGATTTTCAACAACCTAAAAGTGACATAAGGAAGCCAACATTTTCCTCACCTATGGAGACATAGACATAAATGTAAGATATGTATATCATACATAAGATATATCTTTGTCTATATCTCTCCATACTGCATTCTATACAATCTCATTATTGTGTACTGGTAAAAGGAACTAAAGTGACATCTATCAGACCAGAGGTGTGCTGGAGCCAGCTCTAACCAGCTGATCGATAAACTTTCAATTTAAGCATTAGATCTTGGAAAATGAGCTAATGTTATACCGTCCAAGGATCATTCTATTGTTTTGTTAGGTGTCTTGACTTTAAGAAAGTGATGGGGAAAGTGTTAGCAATGCAGATTACACTTTAAAGAGTGTCCTGCATATATATTTTGGAGTCCTACCTACCGCCCCACACAGGAATGAGGGCATCAGCTATCTAACAGTGGAAGCTTTCCTTATATTCTGATAAGAAAAAAACAGATGAAGCACTCATGTTCCCAAATGAATGGGCAACTGATTATGTATTTCTTAGATAAGCACCACAGATGAACAATTAGCTGGGCCCCGAAGTATAAAGGAAGAGGAAAGTGGGATTGACTAAATTTGAGAAAATACAAAGTACTTTCAATAATATCCAGATGTTTTCTGATATACAAAAAAAAAATCATTGTTTCAAGATGAGTATTTTCCAAGTAATGCTATATGTTTCTGAATTTAAACTGCAAATGATTCAAAGGACAAAGTACAGTTTCTCTTTTGGCAATAGTGTGCTACCCAAAATGACATGCATGTAGGAAGTAGTATAAAAGACATCATCAAACACACTCATAACCAGAAAAGGAGGTCGTTATGTAGCAAAAGCAAGGGATAACAGAGAGGTCAAATGTTGCTCTTGTTCAGTTGTTCAATCATTTCAATCATGTCCTTTGTGACCCCATTGGGGTTTTCTTGGCAAATATAATGGAGTGTTTTGCCATTTCTTTCTCCAGTTCATTTTACAAATAAGGAACTGAGGCAAACAGAGTTAATTGGCTTGCCTAGGGTCACACAGCTATTAAGTGTCTGATGCCACATTTGAATACAGGTCTTCCTGACTCTAGGCCCAGATCCCCATCCACCAACACACCCAGCTGTCCCACAACGTTGAACTAACATCCATAAAAATAGTTTAAAAATCAAGAGCAAGGTTTCTTAACCCTTTTTGTATCATGAAACCCTTTGACGGTCTGGTGAAGCCTATAGACCCTTTCTCAAAATAATGTTTTTAAATATATAAAATGCCTAGGATTGATTACCAAGGTAACTAGTAATATTGAAATAAAGATGTAACTTTTTCCCTTCCAAATTTTAGTGGACTCCCAGAAATCTAAGAACCCCTTTTACAGACGAAAGTGTTCAGTGTATTAGGCTAGGAATTTACTTAATGAAATAAATAATAATGGCACAGGTGAGAAAGGCATGGATGGGTTGCCATCTGCCCCATAGAAAGAACACCTATACTTATGGGATCACAAATCCAACAAAGCAGTGACATTTCCAGTCAAAGAGGTTTGTTCTTTTTCTACCCAAGATCTAACTAAACACTGTATTTGGTACCCAGGGAAAGAAGAGGATGGTAAAATGAATGCCACTGATGGTAACTACAGATTACTTATGGGTATCACGACCACTTCACCACTCTGCTTTTCTTCAGACTATCCCCTCCCTACCCCATTCACTGGGGGCTATCTTCTGAGATACTCTAAATTCCATGATGAATTATTAGAAAAGATACTTTCAGATTTTAAAAAGAAATAGAATGCTGCACTCTCATGTCCCGTTAGGAAAAAACAAAAGCCTGCTTTCACTTCATTTTTATTGTTTTACATTACTAGTACAAAACCAAGATACAGGTTTGAAAACGTCTTCTACGAATTTCAATACCACAGATTCTCTACCAAGTCTCAGTTATGACATCTACATAATTCATTTTAAGTTAAACAAATGATTACTTTTCTACTGATAGATATTAGCTGGATTTTCACTAAATGTACACTTATTCAGAAATGCTCACTCAAGCTAAAATGAGCTTTCTGAACCACAATTTTTAAAAACAGCAGCTCTCCAGGAGCTCATTCAAACTTTCTATAAAGTATTGTAAAATACAATATTCATTTAACTCAACAAGAATCCAGGTGACAAGACATCAAATATTTAAACCCTCCAAAGATAGTTTCCACCACATAAGAAAGGCACTTGACATGTAATTCAAAAAGACAGGTAATTCACTTGACACTTAGAGCAACTTCTACTTTCCCAAAATTAGAAGCAACGATAATTAAATTTGATTAATTCTTTCGAATCATCCTCAGATAATATGAATACACAAGTTCTCCATTTTTTAACAATTGGGACAATCAAGAAATAAGTGAAAATCCTGACTGGTATCCATGTCATGTTTCCTTTAACTTCTGGGTTGAGCATTCACAAAGTATGTCTTTCAAGGATCTTCTCTATACAAAGTATTACTGGATGATTAATTACACAATCAGAACAAAAGTATCTAAAAGTTAAATTTTCAAGTACAATGTTCACTCTTCTTCTTGTCTTTTCTTACTCTTTTGTTCTTTCCCAGCTGTTTGGATGATTCCTCCTGAAAAGGACAAAAATCAATGTGTTCTTTAACGAAGAAGACACATCAATGACACAGTAAATAAATGTTTTTCAGAACACAAATGTGCTTAATTTTCTTCTGCAATAAAGGAAAGATTCACAGACAAAATACAAATAGGAAAAAATTTAACTGGTTCAAACAAACATTTTTTCATGACTGATTACTAAAGAGATAAAATGAAATAACATTTTTCTCCAGAATACATGGTTTTACAAAGACATAATATTGAAGGATCATAGAGGTAATCATGGTTAGGTTAAAACCAAAAAGTTTTAATGAAAATCAATTATGAAGATGGTGGTGATGGTGACAATAGATATAAAAATATAAAAAAACATCACAAACTCCTCACACCTCCCTTTCAAGTAGAATGTCCATGAAAAGAATTATCACCGATTATCTACCATTGATAATCTTTCATAATCATCTATAAGATCACATTTTTGTATTCTTTAAAACATTTAAAATAATCTAGTTATACTGCTGAGAAGATATTTCCTAGATTCCATAACATCTTCCAAGACGCAATATGACTTTTTTGTTGATTAGCCTAAGATGTAACAAGCTGTAGTAGGAATAGTAAGGTTTCAGAGCCATAGGAAAAAATATAGTAATAATAAGTGATTAGTTCACTTGTTCAGTATGTACTGATTAAGTTGTAAAATGGCACGGCTCCTATAAAAAAGTCATATTGTATGTTCAGATTGATAAGTTATTGCCAGGACTCATTAATTCTACAACAAAGTAGCTCATATTTGTATATTGTCAGAAGGGTGCTGACTTCTGTTCAGAGGATAATCATATAATCATTGTTCCTACCTTCCCTTTTCTGTTCAGGGAAGAGGGAGGGTAGATAACCAACTAAATGAGCAATTTATTAGTATGACTAGCATCCAAAGTTCCCTAGCAATCAAGGGGCTGTTTGGCTGAGAGTCAGCCTTAGATTATAGAAGGGACCAAAAAGCTTGGGACAGAGAAAGAAGTAGGCCAATCCAAATTCAGCAGAGGGTGTTCTGGGATCAAAATTTTACTATTGTATGGAAACCACAAACAAGATGAATCTTCCTAACCTAAAAATAATGATGAAGGCAAAGTTAAGCCTGAGGAATTTTAGTTAAGAGGTCAGAAAACTTAGACACTGTCTGGCATGGTGATTAGTGGTTTTCTTTTACTTCTAAAAGTAATTTTTATGTACTTTAAATTATCTTGCTGAATTATTTCTAAATCTGTACGTTCTCTTTTCTCTTGTCCATCTCCTTAGAAAACACACTATGGTGGTATGGAATATGTTGTAACAGGACACAGACAGTCAGGAGGGAGCACATCCAGTTGTAATTACAGGAGCAGAAAAAGATGGCTAAAGATCAGATATAGTAGAACTCTGAACCCAGGGATTAAGAAGATTCAGGAGGCTCTGTTCCTTGGCCCTGAGGTGGGAGTCAGTGATTGGTGAAGGCTTAGCAAGTAGTGAAGGATGAAAGCCCTGGAGGTAGAACCCTAAAGGCAAAAGTCTTCTAGACCAATTCCAAGATGGGGAACAGGGATACACCAGAAGTGGGCTGAAACCATCAAGGCCTGAGAACTAGGGCTTCATCTTTTATATGTGGCAGGATCCCATTTTCTCAACCACTGTGACCAGAAGGTAGATGAACTTATGAAAGCACAAAGTAGGTACACACCTAAGAAGCATTTTGGGCAGGTATAGTGCTATCACATCCCTTCACACTAAAAGGCAAGTTGCTATAAGAAAAACAAAAAAGAGTTCCAGAAAAAAAGGTAGCTCCAAGTGACCTAGTTAAATACAGATTCTGAAGGTAGGAGGGACTTTAGCTATCACCTGGTCCACTCCCTCGGTAACCAATAAGAAAACTGAGACAAACGGGTAGTGAATTGCTCAAGGTCACTCCTCTAGTTAATGGTAAAAGTGTAACACAGTAAGCTTCATCCTTAGTCAAACTTGTTCCCACTATACCACACCACTTATTATTCTATAACTTAAAGAATCTGAGAACCATACAAAATGTGAAGTTCATGGCTTAAAGGTTTCAATTTTCCAACTGAGCTCTTTTCAAACCTCATAGGACATGGTAAGATATCTTTAGATACAATCAATAACAACTTACTGGGGAGCTTGTATAGTTCTCTTCCACTAGTATGTTTCTGGCACAGTTGTTGATATGTTTAAAGCGATCTGGCCCAAGTAAAATACCACCATACCAGCGTGATACCACCACCAAAACATTCCGTACGTCCAAAATCTGTATTTTTAAAAACATACAATTATTTATTGTTAGGATGGATCTGTGATTTCATCAGTACAGGACACTCCCCTGTAAAGAAACTACCTTTAACAATGCAAACTGAAAACTGTCCTTCAATCTAGAGTTTTAAGGGAGTTGACTTAAGCCCCTGACATAGGAAATGACTTGCCTAGGGTCATAGTGCTAGCATATGTCCAAAATGCACTTTAAATTCATTCTTCTTGGCTCTGAAGTTCCAGCTCTCTATCCACTATGGCATGCTGCCCCTCAATTACTTATGTACACACGTACACACACACACACACACACACACACACACACACACACACACACATGAATACATGCTTTAAAGAGGAAAAAAACTTTATATAAAATGCAGCATGACAGTACTTAGAAGTTAACTTCTGCAGGCACAGCACATAGCACTTACCAACCAAATAGACCTGCAGTCAGGATAAAGAGTCACGCAATCTTTGAGCTAGAAGGGTTATTATTGAAGAGCATCTGGCCCAATCTCCTCATTTTACAGATAACGAAAAAAGGCCCAGAAAGGTGAATTCAATTCAAATAGACAAACCCTTATTAAATTTACTGAATTCAAAAATTTTGTTCTATAAAACTATTTAAAAGGAAAAAGAAGACAAAGGACAGTTACATGAAAATTACCTTTAAAATCCTGAGTCTGTTTATCTTTCTTCACAAGTATATTCAGAAAACACTAACATTCATTTTTTCCTTTTGCCATATAAATTTTTATGAAACAGAAACTTTGATTCTTCCCAAGCTGATTTATAAGACACATTTTCAAATTGTTAGAAAATGCCAAGTTTTTCGGTTCACTCAAGGTTCTGAACAAAGAGTTCAATAACTTTTACATTTGAAATTGAGGAAATGAAAAACTTTAGGTTTTAAAAAGAGGAAGCAGCAATAGAGTTGATAAAACTGCCCACAGAGCATCAGTTCCAGCTGTATGAATGGATTTCAAAGCAATTCTGAGAATAACTTTTTGTTCTCTGCCCCCATTACAGCAGTAATCTATTCTTCCTCTTTTTATCTAGTTATAAGGAACAAAAATATAACTCAATCTAGGTTAAAAAAAAAACACACTTCACTCAAAGGTTACACTAGAGATGCAGCAGACTGATTTGTTTTTATCTAAATACATTTTTTCTAGTACTGAGAAAACTGAAAGTACAGTGCTTAGAAAGTTTTTCTCTTATTTCTACCTGCATAAGGTGAAGGAGACGTCCACCTGCTGCTGTTTCCCCGTCATCTTCAGAGTCCTGCAAGAAAGTCTGCCTATCTTCACAATATATTCTGCAAACATATATACTACTGTTAAATTATAGAGCCCCCAAATATCATTTTCAACAAGATTAAATAATTACTCTGCAATATTGGCTGATGTTTCCAAGAGTCCCAAATTAGTATATTTGTAAATAATTCTACCTGGAGTCCATAAGTTGGATTACTTACTTCATACTGTTTCTCATTAGTAACCTACTTGGCATATTTTTAGGGATAATCCCTCTACAAAATTATAATGCCTCATTGTGGCAGGGAGAAATTCTAAGATTTTCAAGGTTATTTTCCAAGTTTGGATTATAAGTTGTTAGGTCCTGCTAAGATAGAAAAGTTTTGAATACAAGCCTATTCAAGGTCCAGATCCAATTTAAGGTCCAATTCAGAGAGAATCATCAGCTAAAAGTTGGCTCCAAAGTGATGTTTTCTTGGACAGACAACTCCTAAAGACTATCTGCTATAGCATCAAGGAATACCCACGATGAAAAAATCAGGAAAAGGTAGATACTAAAAGATACCTCCTTTAGAACTAATGAGGTTATTGTTACCTTCAGAAACATCAAATACCACTCCTGCCCCTTCCCTGCCTATCTCAACCACATGTAACTTCAGAAAAGTCTGCTGAGAATACAGCTGATTAAAAGCAACAAATTAAAAGGAGAGAACTAGATGTGCTGACAGCAGCAAGAAGTGACAGCTGACAGTTCTACAATCAATCTAAAGATACAAAATCTTAAAAAGCATAGAGTGTCAGTGAAACACTGCTATATCAAACTAGCTAGCATGGCACAGGGGATAGAATGCTGGACATGTAGAAGACTGGAGTTCAAACCTTGCCTCTGATACTTACTAGGTGCATGACTATAGAGGCAGGATGCTGATCTGTACACCTCAGGAAACATCTAAGACTGTATAGTATAAATGGGTTCTAATATGGTGGCAGTTCCCACACAGATAAAATCACAGCCTTTTAATTTATTGATATTTATAGCTCATAATCATAATGAAGATATCAAACCATTAAAAAGAGGTTAAATGGTACTTGGTAAGTTCTTCTTAAAAGAGTCAAGGAAGTATGCAATATATTTAGAAATATTTCCAGCAAAAACTGTGTAAAACAAACCCTGTTTTTTTCATACAACTTTCAAATCTGAGATTACTAAGTAAACTAGATAGATGAGAGTAAGCCTTCAACAATATGGTAAACAACTCTTCCAAGTGCCTCATTCCTTAAGCGCTATAGACAGATAAGATTTTACTGTGCTAAGTTTGTTCATTCGGGTTTTGATAATTGAAATTATGATTTGTTTGTCATTTCATTAACTTCAAATACAGATAATTCTTTTTCAGATCTGTGGTAGTTTGCCTGGCTTAAAAAAAAATGCCCTTAATGATTTACCCCCTTTCACCAATTATGTGTGTTATATTCTGGTCATGACTCACCTGTAAGCATAGATATTGTGGGTGGCATTGGCTATTTTCTTATTTTCATATAATTTGGCAAGAACCATTTTTACCTTGAAAATAAAAACAATTATTTTTTTCCTCATACAAGAATAGCTGTAAATGCTATATAAACAAATGAGGAAACAAGCTCATTTTAAAGCATTTTACTATAGTCTGTCATGCTAATAAAAGTATTCAGAGACTCCAGGACTTTAGTGTTAATTTTTAGAGGAAGTCTTTCATCATTTTGACATTATTTTTCTACTAACTCAGATACTTTACTTGAGATTTCAACCAGGTAGGATCTCACAGGACTTTAGATTAAAATAATCTCTATTCCATTTTTACTGGGTATGGAAAGAAGTTTAGTACTGTTGTCTGGAACGGAGGAGTTGGGGTTGGTATCTTTGATTCCATCTCTGAAGTCAAATCAAATGAAATCAACATAATTATTGGACACTTACGAGTGGAAAACACCACAGAGCACAAATTTAACTCATAATAGTAATATGACAATGGGTAGCATTTCTGTATTACTTCACACAACAACCTTGGGAGGCAGGTGTTATTATTATTGTTATCATTCCCCACTTTACAGATGAGGAAACCAGACAGACAGGTTAAATGACTGGCCCAGGGTCACCCAAGCTAAAAAGTGTCTGTGGCCAGTTTTTAATTCAGGTCTTCCTGGACAGGGCAATGAACCCTATTAAGTCTTGAAAGGATTGTAATTTGCTTAAGTAGAAGCAATAGCTCAAGAGGAAAACATAGATTGCTTTGAAATATTAAACTCTACAGCCCACTACTGTGTTATATGTCTTTTTAAGAATACATAAAGTGCAAAAAAAAAAAATACATAAAGTGCTTTCCAAATTAAAAGACATTTAAGAGCAATGTTTAAAACAGCAGCCAAAGACAAGCAAATCTAAATGATTAAGTTATCTTTGACAAGTGAATAAATATATAAACATCTGTGTATGTGCATATATGGCATGAGTCAAAATAATCTTAATGTAGGAAAAACAGATTTAAAATGTGCCATCAAATAGGAAAGCTTTTAAATAAAAAGTAAAAATAAAGATAAAAGATAAATTTCACTCTAATTACTTTGGCATAAAAAAGGAAATATCAATTTCAATACCATACCCTTACCTGCTTAAGGAAAACTACAGAAGCTACATGTGCTTGAAAAGTGCTTCTTCGGTCAGTGATGGGCACTCCATGCTTGATTGGGGGTAGTTCTTCTACATCTATGTAGAAAATATGGTTTCCTTTATTTTCTTTAGTAAGTACTTAGTTTCACTTTCTAAGAAATATTAGGGCGTTAGGGAAACCTTAATTAACAGTAAATTATTTTCCACCTCACTTTCCAAACTCTTTCCTCTTTCTTCAAGTCCCCATACAACATTTATCCTCCACACTGACAAAACATTGACTTTTGTCTACTTCAATGAGAAAAAGGCCATATGAAAATTCATTTAAACCAGTCCATTTGTTAGTAATTCTAATTTTTCCCAAATTATTCCTATCTATAATTTCAAATAATAGCTAAAAAAGGTTTATTATAGAAACTAAAGATATTCAAACAAATTTTAAAATAAACTCTGGAAATAGAGGCAAATAACAGTATACCACAATTAAAAGAGTTGTTAAATTGAAACAAGAACTTTAGACAAAAATGGGTAAGACTACAAAAATAATACATTATAAAATGAATAATGTAAAACCAGCCCCCAGTCTGACAAGTTAAGAAAAATGCCATTCCAGGGGCAGCTAGTGGTGCAGTGAATAGAGAACTGGACCTGGAGTCAGGAGGACCTGAGCTCAAATCTGGCCTCAGACACTTACCACATACTAGCCATATGACCTTGGGCAAGTCACTTAACCCCAATTCCCCTGCATTCCCCCCTCCAAAAAGCAAAAAAAGGGATAATGCAGTTCCTAAAAATGCTTAGCTCTGAGATTCTCAAACTTCTGGAGTTTTGATACTATCCTGCACCACTTTTTTTTACTTCATATCCCTTTCCACTCCTTCAAAGTGCTACTGAGCTTCAGTTTCCTAATCTATAAAAATGATAATAACACAGTACCTACTTTGCAAAACTGCTATAAGGTTCAAATGAAATAATGCATAAAAGTCAGTTACAATGATGGTGATAATGATGTAATGAATCTACTTTCAAAATAAACTAAATATTCAATGACAATATACCTGATTGGCTTTCAGTGATAACAAAATCCAGGGCTTCGATTGTATTTTTTGACTGATAATCAAACAGATAATTATCTTCGGAGTCAACACCTTCCTCTTCAGTTGTCTTACGTACGTCTGGGCCTAGGTAGATACATAAAGACATTAAAATTTTTGTTTTCAATGACTAGTCGTGCATAACAGGCAAATTTAAACTTTTTAAGTGAGTGGCCTAACACATGAAAAACAACAAGAACTATCCAGGCTCTTCTACTCATAAATTATTCTTATCTTGCAAAATAATTTCTGTATTTTCCAACAAAATCTCCAAAACAAGTTTATTAGAGAAAATATTTTTTTCCAAATGAAATTCAAATAAATCTTAAAATATCATTATGGAAACATGGACAACAGTAAACTTTTACTTAAAAAACTGCTAGTGAAATAGAATTTAGATAAAAGCCTTCTAGAACTGTAAAAATATTTCAAGACAACTAATGTAAGATTAAGGCAACTCCCAAAGGATGCTAAGTCAGTGGTTGTGAACCTTTCTGTGATTTTATCTACTGCTGTGTTTTTGTTTTATAACCATTTCCCACTGCTTTAAAAAATAAGTGTTCTATAGCACAATCTCAACAATTAAATTTAAATTAATCTTTTTATGTTTAGAGCTTTTTTTCAGTCACTCCCTAGGATAACTAGAGATGTTTTACAAAATTAGAGGTGAAAATTCTGAAAGAGTATGAAAAAAGGCAAAAGTAATATTCACATCAACAGGACATCCTTAAGCTAATCATACATTTTTCTTAAAAATGCTAAAAATATGTGTATCTATAGCTAGGATATAAACACTTATTAGCATAAATGCCTGAAATACTTAAAATTACCCCATCTTTTTTTTTTCTTTTTGTGAGATATAAACATCATACTAGCGCTGACTCTCTGTTACTGATTTTATATGGCATTTATATCTGAACTGTTACTTACATAATTACTCATTACCTCGACCCAACTAAAAACAATTCTACCAATTGCTATAAGATTATAAATTTCATTACAAAATCCTATTAAATAATTTTCTCATTTACATGAGGCTATTCTGATTAGCAGAAAAACGACTGGAAAAGTAGTTCTAGTCATGGCATTAGAAACTGCCAATGTTAACACATATTAAAGACACAAATACAGTATTCTATGAAATATATATTTGCAATCTCAATTATATTACTTGAAATTAGTCAGTATAGTTTTCTCAAGTTCCTTTTCTAGAAATAGGAGACTGATTTGAGCTGATATAGGAACACAGATCTCGAGATGGAAGGGATCTCAAAGGCCATGTAGTTTAACCCCTTCATACTACTGATGAGGAAATTATAGTTTTATGATTTGCCTAAAGTCAGGTAGACTTTGTGGCAAAGGTGGGATTTGAAGGCAGGGCCTCTGACCCCATGGCCAGTGCATTCTTTTCACTGTACCATGATAAGTTCAGTATTTCCAAAGCATGGTCCTTGGAGTTCTATAGTTCCTGAAGAGCTAAATAGGGCTTTTCTTAAAATACAAAAATCCAATGGTAGCTTTATGGGATTCCAATAAAAACAGTGCAATGATTACTTTTATGGCAACTTTGTTCCTGATCAAAAGCAAGCTATAGAGAAAGCTGACCAATACGAAGAGGGTGAGGTGGGGAAAAAAATAAGCATTGAGAATAACATTAACTATTTGCAAGTCTATAAGCACTGGGAAATAATAATTATTTCTATAATGCTTTCAGTTTACAAAATGCTTGATGTACATAATCTTATTTAAGATTTCCAACAACCCTGTGAGGTAGGTACCATGTGATTTGCCCAGTGTCACAAAGTCAATAGGTACCTAAGGCAGCATTTGAACTCAGATCTTCCTGACTTTAAGAGCAGGGCTTCGTCCATCATGCTATTCTACTGCTTATTATCTGGAACAACAGTGGCAAGGCTATAGCAGTTTAGTACAGTCATAGGCAAGGTAGGGGCCTGGGAATCCGCCCCCGCCTTGCCCTGAGATCTTAGACTGTAATTACTTTTCCTCCCCTCTTTCCCTTTCAGTAATTACTGTTTTTGGCTTCCATCAATATTTTCCGACCCCCAAGTTTTCCAAACCCAAATTATTTTAAGCAACCTTGCTAGAGCCTGTTCTTTCATGTAAAAGATAAATCCAAAAAATCATGATCAAGTATTCTGCAGGAGCTGAGGAAAATCTAACAGGCTCAAATTACCAATCAAGAGAGATAAGGCACAAAAAGCAAACCTTAAAATGCTACACAAATGTCAGTTTTTGTTTTTATTATCAGTCAAAAGATACACATTTTGTAGCATGTTCTATAAAAGTGCCTTTTAAATTGCTGAAATATAAAACTGTATAAGATTAGAATAATCATGGTGCACACCGTGTGTGTGTGTGTGTGTGTGTGTGTGTGTGTGTGTGTGTGTGTGTTTGTGTGTGGCGAAGGATGTGGCATAAGCAGATGAGATCCCCAATAAAAACATTTCTCATAAATCCTTAGGTTGGAATTCAGACAGGCATCCTTCTGCATTTGGAGGACTATGTGAATTTTTAGTTGCTATTACATTAAAAACAAAGTGAAATCAAGTTTTAAAATCCTACCTGATTCTGATAACTGAGATTTTTCTATCAGAACTTCCCGAATTTTTTCCACCCATAAATAAAGAATACTTTCACCAATGTTCTGTCTGAAAAAAAAAAAATCCAAAACAAAAAAGCAAGCCAATTATTTCAAAATACTTCCTTCTCATATTCAAGAAAATGATTTGAGCACATCAAATTATAACAATCTGGAGGTGTTTTACAATCTATAATAACAAGACTTACACACAATGGCTTATGTGGGTGTTATGTAATCTCTGCTTTAAAAATAAACATGTACAGAGTGGAGGGAGGTGGAGAAAATTTAAAACTTAATGAAAGTGAATGCTAAAAACTAAAAATAATTTTTAAAAAAGAAACATGTAAAATGTATTATTTTATAATTCTGACATTTAGATGTTATGGCCCTTTTACAAAGTAGACAAAGAGATGTAGTTAAGTGAAGATATCTCTCTGAGTTTGGGACTTGATTATTCACAAATGTAAAGAATTATGCCTAATTACTGAGTTAATTAATTACTACCATCTACCTATCAGAAGTTTGTTGTTTTGTTTTGGGGTTTTTTTGCTTTTTGGAGAGCAAATGGGGCTAAGTGACTTGCCCAAGGTCATACGGCTAGTTTTTTGTGTTAAGTGTCTGAGGCCAGATTTGAACCCAGGTCCTCCTGACTCCAGGGCCACCACCTAGCCGGCCCCCTATCTGAAGTTTTAAAATATCACTATTAAATTAAAATTACTGCATATTTTTCAACCTTTTGAAAAGCCTGTCAACGTCTTTCAAGGAGGCAATTAGATAGAGTACTAAGACTGGCATCAGGAAGACCTAAGTTCAAATCCAACCTCAGACACATACAAACTGTGTGACCTTGGGCAAGTCATTAAGCTCAGCTTCCTCAATGGTAAAATGAGGAAATTAACAGCACCTACTTCCCTGTGTTGTTGTGAGAATTAAATGAGAAATATTTGTAAAGCACTTGACACACAGTAAGTAAGGCTAGCTATTATTACAATCTTAAATTTGATACTGTATCTTTTCTGGAAAACTAGATGCTTGCTTTAGCATACTGATTTATGGATTTGTTTTTATTTTATGTGTCTGGAAAGAATGAAAAATAGTTTCTGGAAAATGAGACGCTGGTGGGGCGGAGTCAATATGGCACAGTAAAAGCAGGAACTTACTTGAGCTCATCCCCAATTACCCCAAATACCTGTAAAAAATGACTCTAGGAAATTTAGAGCTTATAGAACCCATAAAACAATAGTGAAATATGTCTCCATCTGGAGACCAACAGGAAGGGTCTATTGCACCAGGCCGGAAGCAAAGCATAGACCTGGCACAGACTGGAGGCACAGACTAGCCAGAGCAGACTTCAGGGGACTGAATCACTGGCAGCTGTGGCAGTTTCCAGACTTCTCAACTGATAAATGCCAAAGAGAAAGTAAAAGTGAAGTGGGGAAACAGCTGGATCTGGGTCAGAGAAACATGCAGTCTGGTCCCTGCCCCCAGGATGGTGGCGAAGGGAACTCCAGACCCACAGATAGTGGGGGGACCAAGCAACTGACCAGAGGGTAACTGCAGGACTCTCTTTGCTGGCGCGGAGGCAGGATTCTCTTGCATTGCCCTGCTTGGATCTGGGTCACAGTCGTGGGTGGCAGTCCTGGGGTGAGGAGGAGCGCTGGCATGGCAGAGCTTGTTGATGCTGTAGAGAAGGAGTACTCCTCACAGTTCTGAGGCAGGTACCCAGAATAAGCTCTGACAACAGTTGTGCATGGCCCAGAAATCTGGGACACGGCACTCTCCACTCTGGAAGCAGAGTTCTACTGTGGCAAAGAACTCAAAAGTCAAGGAATTGTCTGGAAAGATGAGCAGACAGAGGAAGCGAAATCAAACTATAAAATCATTTCTTGGTGACAGGGAGGATCAAAACATAGAACCAAAAGAAAATAACAAAGTCAAAACTCCTGCATCAAAAGCCTCCAAGAAAAATATTAATTGGTCGCAGGCCATGGAGGAGCTCAAGAAGGATTTTGAAAATCAAGTAAGAGAAGTAGAGGAAAAATTGGGAAGAGAAATGAGAATGATGGAAGAAAATCATGAAAAGTGTCAACAGCCTGCTAAAGGAGATCCAAAAAAATATTGAAGAAAATAACACCTTAAAAAATAGACTAACTCAAATGGCAAAAGAGGTCCAAAAAGGCAATGAGGAGAAGAATTCCTTAAAAAGCCAAATTTACCAGATGGAAAAGGAATTTCAAAAACTCACTGAAGAGAATAATTCCTTCAAAATTAGACTGGAGCAACTGGAAGCTAATAACTTTATGAGAAATCAAGATGCTATAAAACAAATCCAAACAAATGAAAAAATAGAAGGCAATGTGAAATATCTCACTGGAAAAACCACTTACCTAGAAAATAGATCCAGGGGAGATAATTTTAAAAAATCACTGGACTACCTGAAAGCCATGATAAAAAAAAAAGAGCCTTAGCCACCATCTTTCAAGAAATTATCTAGCAAAATTGCCCTGATATTCTAGAAGAGGGCAAAATAGAAACCGAATTCACCTATCACCTCTTTAAAAAGATCCCCCAAAGAAAATTCCTAGGAATATTATAGCCAAATTCCAGAGTTCCCAGGTCAAGGGGAAAATACTGCAAGCAGGCAGGAAGAAACAATTTGAGTATTGTGGAAACACAATCAGGATAACACAAGATCTAGCAGCTTCTACATTAAGGGATCAAAGGGCTTAGAATATGATATTCCGGAGGTCAAAGGACCTAGGATTAAAACCAAGAATCAACTGATGGAGGGGAGGTTGGAAGTACCCACTTTTGAAGAGGGACAGGATCAAAGTAGGGAATGGACCAGGTGGGGGGTGGGATGGCTCAGAGGGAAATATAAGCAGTCTTTTACAATATATCTACTATTACTAATGTTTTGCATAGCTATACATGTACAACACATACTGAATTGCTTATCTTCCCAGAGGGAGTGGGTGACAAGGAAGGAAGGAAGGAAGGGAATGGATCTGAAATTCGAAGTCTTAAAATTAAATGTTTCAAATGTATATAAATACTACTATTAATACTATTTTGCATGTAATTGGGAAATAAGATGTTTAGGCATTGGGGCTCAGAGATTCACCTTGCCCTAATGGCAAAGTCGAAGGGGGTATGGGAGAAGATATGGGAGAGAGCAGATTGGATGAAGGGATATCTAGTGGGACTGCTATTCTGGGGTGGTGGGTAGGGAAAAAATGGGGAAAAAATTGTAACTCAAAATCTGGTGGAAATGAATGATGTAAACCAGAAGTTAATAAAGCATTTTTTAAAAAACAAAATAAATAAATAAATAAAGCAAGAATCATCTTGCATCTTGCATCATCTCAGCAAAACTGAGTATAATACTTCAGGGGAAATATGGTCATTCAATGAAATAGAGGACTTCCAAGCATTCTTGATGAAAAAACCAGAGCTGAACAGAAAATCTGACTTTCAAATACAAGAAGCAAGAAAAGTATGAGAAGGTAAACAGGAAAAAGAAATCATAAGGAACTTATTAAAGTTGAACTATTTATATTCCTACATGGAAAAACAATAATTGGAACTCATGAGATTTTTCTCAGTATGAGCACAGTTGAAGAGAATATATGTGTGTGTGTATGTATGTATGTATGTATGTATGTATGTATGTATGTATGTATAGGTGGCTGTATATGAGTATACACATGTGAGTGTATGCATATGTGTGTACATGTATACATAGAGAGAGGGCACAGGATGAGTTGAATATGAAGGGATGATATCTGAAAAGTAAAATTAAGAGGTGAGAGAGGAATATATTGGGAGAAGGAGAAAGGGAGAGATAGAATAGGATAAATTATATAAAAGAGGCAAGAGAAAACTGTTACAATGGAGGAGAAGAGCAGGAAGGTGGAAGGGAATGGGTCAACCTCACTCTCACTGAATTTGGCTTAAGGAGGGAATAACATACACATTCAACTGGGTATCTTACTCTACGGGAAAATAGGGGGGAAGGGGATAAGAAGGGGGATGATAGAAGGGAGGGCATATTGGGGGAAAGGGTAGTTAGAAGAAAATATCTTTGAAAAGGGACAGGGTCAAAGGAGAAACTAGATCAAGTAGGGGGTGGGACAGGATAGAGGGAAATATAGTTAGTCTTTCACAATATAACTACTATGGAAATGTTTTGCGTAACTACACATGGATAACCTGTATTGAACTGCTTATCTTCCCAGTGGGAGTAGGTGAGGAGAGAAGAAGGGAAAGACTCTGGAACTCAAAGTTTTAAAAACAATGTTAATTTTTTTTTTAAATTGTTGTTGTTGTTTAAAAAAAAAGAAAAAGAAAAAGATCCCAAAAAGAAAACTCCTAGGAATATCATAACCAAATTCCAGAGTTCTCAGGTCAAGGAGAAAATATTACAAGAAGTCAGGAAGAAACAATTGGAGTATTGTGGAAACACAATCAGGATAACACAAGACCTAGCAGCTTCTACACTAAGGGATCAAAGGGCTTGTAATATGATAATTCCAGAGGTCAAAGGAGCTAGGATTAAAACCAAGAATCACCTGCCCAGCAAAACCAAGTATAATACTTCAGAGAAAAATAAGGATATTCAATGAAATAGAGGACTTTCAAGCATTCTTGATGAAAAGACCAGAACTGAACAGAAAATCTGACTTTCAAATACAAGAATCAAGAGAAGCATGAAAAGGTAAACAGGAAAGAGAAATTATAAGAATCTTATTAAAATTGAACTGTTTACATTCCTGCATGGAATGATATCATGAGACTTTTCTCAGTATGGGGATAGCTAAAGGAAATATATATGTACATATACATATATATTTATGTATAGGTGGGTGTATATGTGTATATATGTATGTGTGTACATATATATATAGACAAGGCACAGGGTGAGATGAATATGAAAGAATGATATCTTAAAAAATTAAAATTAAGAGGTAAGAGAGGGGGGCAGCTAGGTGGCGCAGTGAGTATAGCACTGGCCCCTCAGAAGGACCTGAGTTCAGATCCGGCCTCAGACACTTAACACACACAAACAAAAACCTAGCCGTGTAACCTTGGGCAAGTTACTTAACCCCAATTGCCCTCCAAAAAGCAAGAGGTGAGAGAGGAATATATTGGGAGAAGGAGAAAGGGAGAGATAGGATAAGATAAATTATCTCACATAAAAGATGCAAGAGAAAGCTATTACAATGGGAGGGAAGAACAGGGAAGTGAAAGGGAATGAGTCCACCTTGCTCTAATCGGATTTGGTTTAAGAGGGAATAATGTACACACTCAATTGGGTATCTTACCCTACAGGAAAGTAGGGGGGAAAGGGATAAGAAGGGGAAATTATAGAAGGGAGGCAGACTGGGGGAAGAGGTAGTCAAAAGCAAACACTTTTGAAAAGGGGCAGAGTCAAAGGAGAAAACAGAATAAATGGGGGGTGAGACAGGATGGATGGAAATATAGTTAGTCTTTCACAACACAACTACAATGGAAACGTTTTACATAACTACACATGTATAACCTATATTGAACTGTGTCTTCCCAGTGGGGATGGTTGAGGAGGGAAGAAGGGAACTCAAAGTTTTAAAAACAAATGTTAAAACTTGCTATTACATGTCAACGGGAAATAAGACATACAGGCAATGGGGTAGAGAAATCCATCTTGCCCTACAAGAAAGTAAAGAGGAAGGGGGAAGGGAAGAAGGGGGGGAATATATGAGAGGGCAGACTGGGGGAAGGAGTAATTAGTATGGGATAGGGGAGAGATGGGAAGAAAATTTGAAATTCAAAATCTTGTGGAAATGAATGCTGAAAATTAGACATAAATAAATTCTGGGAAAAAAGGATATTGGATTTAGATTCCCACCCCCCCCCAAATGAGAGATGCTTACTTGAGCATAATGATTTATGAATTCGTTTTTATTGTATGTACCTGTAAAAAAATCGAACGAGAAGTAGGGGTTGGAGACTTTACAAATGGATAATATATTATCCACACCTGGCTCCTGCCCTAATTAAAAGTGAGAGGGAAGCAAAAAAATTCACAGCGGCAGAAATGTGTTCATTTATTTATATTGCCACTTCAGGGGCACTAGAGCTAGGGGATCCCGGGCAATAATGCTGCCACTGCTTAGAATGTTTTGGCAACACCTCTTTTGGAATTGTCTTCAGTAGTCAGCAAATCAGACAAAAAACATCATATAATCAGACCGCATTTCTGACCCAAAATGGCATTTAAACAACTTGACCTTATTCATAAAATTTGGCTCTCAACATCTCTGGACTATTTTGAAAACACAAATCTCTATTCCAAAAGGAAGTTTCACCACAATTATGGATAGGCATCACAGGTCCCAGAGGAATACCCAAAGAAGATTTCTAAGAATGTTCAACAAAAGGTATAGTCACGTTAGAGAATGTCATTTATTTATAGTCAAACATTGTAATTCCTTCTCTCCAAAAGCCTCTAGAGACCTATCATTATCACTTCACCCATTAGCAATTACTTAAACAACCATCCATATATATATATAAGCAGTAATACAAATGATAATCAGCCTATGAAGTCAGTCAATAACCGATTATCAAGTATATGCACCAGGTGCTCAGCTAAGCACTGGAGATACAAAGAAAGGCAAAGACAACCCCTGCCCTCAAGGATCTTTACTACCTATGCAGCAGGGGAGTCTTGGGAGTAGTGGTGAGGCTGGGGAGGGGAGAAGTAGAAGAAGAAAGGTGGGGGAAAAGGGAAGGTTGAGTAGTGAAGGACCAAATTCTAAACAGAGGACTTTATGTTTGATTCTAGAGGTTATAAAGAAGCACTGGAGTTTACTGAACAGGGAGCCACAAAGTCAAAACTGTGCCTTAGGAAGATTACTTTGACAGGATGGACTTGACAAGGAAGAAAAATGATGTGTTCATTATATATGCTTTAGTTATTATTTACATCATCTTCAACAGCTTTTCTATCAATATTATCATAACTACAAATGGGAAAAAGTGAGACACTTTAAATTTAAAAAGTATTTTTATAATTCTCATGATTAACATGAAAGATCTGGTTTCAGATTTAATTATGGCAACTTTGTAATTAATTAATCTTTTTATACCATAAATATTTTTTAAAATATAAAGAATTAAAATACCAAATAATATTTATCTGATAATGGTAAGAATTTATGCAATTTGTATCTCCAAAATTTAAGATGCAATCCATCTTACCAAATTCTTTATGGAGATTCAAAAGAAGTTTTTTAAAATAGTTTTTACGTGATAAACTGCATTATACTTTTATAAATTAATTTATGTTCTTGTATCTTCACTACCTGTGATTCCTTTTTGCATAAAGCTCCCATTATGGATATTTCTCAGTCAAGGAATAAAAAAGAGGCTTTTGGCAGTTCTACTTGTAAAGATTTAACAATTATAAATATTACTAATATCACCTAAATGATATTCATGTCTAATTTCTGAAATTCTGTGATACTCTATAAGGTACTCCTTGTGGAAGTTTTCAAGAAAAGACTGTATGACCATTTCTCAGGCATGTTGTACGGAATTCTTGTTCAGATATAAGTTAGCTTAGATGGTTTTGAGATCTCTTTAGCTCCTATGTTACTTTTAATATAAATAAAATGTATGAAAGTTACAAAATTTGATATGTACAACCAAATTAAATTACAAAATATATAATACATTTTAACTTATTTTTCCACCCATATTATTTTTTTTCTAGATGCTCTCTTGTCATTTTCACTGAGACTAAAAATTCATCTGTTTCCTTTATATTTTTTTAGGAAAATTACAATAACATGGGTCTCTTTATTTTTTAAGAACCTATTTCAAGGACCTTATTTGTAACTGCTATTAAATAACCAGCAGGGGGAGTTCAATTGCTTCTCAAGATTCTTACTAAAAGGTTGAACAAGACTGGATTCCATTCTTAAAGAAAAGAAATGGTTTACAAGTCACCTTACATGCTACCAGAAGCGAGTAAGGTAAGACTTCACATCTTATGTGAAGTTTTATTAAAAAGAGAAAGAAAAGTGAATGAAATAGAATTTATTCAAAGAATGAAGTCTGAATGAAGAATGATGTGTTTCAGCTAGTTCTGCGAATATTCCCTGTGTGGTAGCTCTCTGACTCAATATAATCCATAGACACAACAAAAAGATAATGGGTTAAGTTACCTGTAACAGTATTTTTATACTTAAGGAGTCAAAAACAGACATAAAAATGGACACTGAAAGGAATATGGTCAAAGTAAATTAAAACTTTTCTGTATTTTAACAACTGATGAAATGGAGCGTTCTTACTCTAAGTTGGCTTTTCAACTTTTAATATTCATTTTACATTAAACAATTTCAGAATCAAATTACAGGTGGTTTTATACCCAACCCCCAAAATATCGCTTTTGTTTTGAAGTCACTGTCAACTTCTTTGCATCAGTTAAATCGTCACACGCAACATAACAGATGACGGGGAAAAGAGTGAATTCTAGTCAAAACCAAGTGCTGTTGGTTCTGATTTCCTTCTTTCACATTAGGACACCAATCAATCAATAACCCTTGATTAAGCCCCTGCTGAGTTTCAGGCACTGTGCTAAGACACTGTGAAGAACAAACCTAGGAATCTTACAACCTGCAAACTAGCAAAGATGAAAAAAACAGCAGCAGTCAATACTGGAGGGTTGTGGAATGATAGGTCCAGTGATATACTGTGTTAGAACTATGAAATGGGATAATCATCTCAGGAAACAATTTGTAATTATGCAAATAAAGTGACTAAAATACCCGTACCCTCTAAACCAGAAATTTCATTTCATCTCAAGGAAATCGTTGATAAAAATTAAAGTCCCCATATACACACCAAATATTAATAGCAACACTTTTGGGGATAGTAAATAATAAGAAACAAAGAAGATGCCTGTCAACTAGGGAATGGATAAACAAATGATGGCATAAGAATGTAACTAGAATATCACTGTGCTGTAAGAAATGATAAATGTGTTGAATATTAGAAAATCATGGAAAGATGTACATGAACTGATGCAGAGTGAAGCAGAGCCAAGAAAACAATATACCTAGTGACTATAATGTAAATGGAAAGAACGACCATACACCAAAAATATAACATTGTAGCAAAATTATGAAGTTCAAGTATGATTCAAATGAAGAGATATGAGAGAACACTCCCGATTCACTACTTCATAGAGATGGGTTACACAATGCAGGTGTTTTTGGACTTTTTCAATAATGTTAATCAGTTGTATTGATCTTTTTCCCCTCTTTAAAAAAAACATTATTTTTCATATGAACTGGCTCTCTGGGACAGAGTAAGGGAGCAGTATTAGGAATAACTGTTAGAAACAAGACATCCACAGCTTATCCACTCACCTGAAAAAATGGCTTACATATGTAAGGAGGGCAAGTATGGGGTTACTCACAGTTGAATATTCGCTGACATAATTAATCATGAAACAATGAAAGATTTAAGTTGTCAACAAAAAATGGTTCCCAGGCAGTCAGATCTCCAGGTTTATTATCCAGAGTGCCAAGAGGGTGTCTCCAACTCTTTTCAGTGG